>JAJMAW010000005.1:195274-227877 GCA_030565085.1 Sugiyamaella pinicola | reverse complement strand
CTGGGCTCTGCCTCCGGCGGCTGGGCTCTGCCCAGACCCGTAGCTCCGCTTCGCGGAGAGACGTAGGGTCGCTGGCCAAGCTGGGTGCTATGAGCTCCACGCCCTCCGCGAAGCGGAGCTACGGGTCTGGGCAGAGCCCAGCCGCCGGAGGCAGAGCCCAGCGCAGAGCCCAGCGCAGCGCCAGCGTAGCGCAGCGTCCGGGGAGTTTTTCCGGTGCCAGCAGCGCACAGGCACAGTCAGGCCACACACCAATGTCACGCTATTATTACACCGGCCCGTGTAGGGGGTAGGGGGTGGCGCCTCTGGCGGCTGGGCTCTGCCCAGACCCGTAGCTCGCTTCGCTCGTTTGTTTGCGAGCCTGGCCTGGCCTGGCCTCGACCACGACTTCGACCTCGACCTCGCGCCTCGCGGTTGATGCCGGCCCGGAAATCTTTATCAGCCACCAGCCAGACCTTTGGGCCAGATCTCTGGGCCAGAGCAGCCAGCATCGGACAGGGCCGAGGGTGGTGGTAGCCGCGAGGGCGATGGGGCCTCTTCAATGTTATTATTATTACTACTACGCTACAACATCGGCTACCATCGTAAGTACCATTGAGTATACAGACTGTAGCGACGACGACGACGACGACGACGACGACGACGACGACGACGACGACGACGACGACGACGACGACGACGACGACTACCAAGTACGTCTGGACTCTGATGAGCCAGCTAGTCGTTACGCCCACACCACGTTCAATTGGTACGAGGGCGAGTAGGACAGCTACGCAGACAGCTACGCCTATGGCTACGACATGAAATACGACCCACAACCACTCTACTGCTGCTCTCTACTCAACGACCGTCGTTACTTCGCCAACAGGTAGGGGGCCCCCACGTACGAGCGAAGCGAGCTACGGGTCTGGGCAGAGCCCAGCCGCCGGAGGCGACGAGGCGATGAAGCAGGCTCACGAGCAGAGGTATTGAGACACGAGACAGAGGTGAGACGACGAACCGTTGTACGCACGTCAAAATATATGCAGATAACTTTATCTCATATTTAGCGTAGATCATGCACCGTAGGGCTAAACTAGTGAGAACTTACCCCTGGCACGGCTCACGCCAATAGTAGTAGTAGTAGTAATAATATTACCTCTATAACTGGCCGAGCACAAAGCAAACTCCGCGAAGCGGAGCCAACGGGTCCGGGCAGAGCCCGGCCGCCGGAGGCGAATGCCCCCTCCCCTCCGGTCCTAACGACCCATCCAGCCGCCATCAACAACAACACAGTCACCACAGATATAGTCGCTGGCAGGACTCGAGAGGAAGATAATAGGCCCGATAAAGTCGGCAGGTTGTCCCCAACGCTGGGCAGGGATTCTTTCCATGATCTGGCGTGACCGAGACTCGTCTTTGATGAGCGAGTCTGTCATGTCAGTAGCAATGTAGCCAGGAGCAATGGCGTTGACATTGATTCCTTTGGCAGACCATCCATTGGCAAATGATTTGGTAATACCAGCAACACCATGCTTGGCTGCAGTGTAGGCAGGAACATTGTGACCTCCTTGGAAAGTAACAAGACTAGCAATACTGATGACTTTACCATTACCACGTCCTTCTCGGTCCGAAGTAACCATATGTTTACCCACATTACGAGTAAGAAGGAACACAGACTTGAGATTGACTTGGAGAACATCATCCCAGTCCGATTCTGAAAAGTCTTCAACAGGAGCACGACGCTGGATTCCGCCACAATTGACAAGAATATCTATATGAGACACGATTTTAAGCACCTTGGGCACCACTTGGTCAATCTGACTATTGTCAGAAAGATCACACTCGATAATAGTAGCCAAACCACCAGTCTTGACAATTCCATCTCTAGTAGCAGTATTGGTAGTATTTCTTTGAACAAGAAACACATGTGCTCCAGCATTAGCAAGACCTTCAGCTATTGAAGCCCCAATGCCACGAGTAGTGCCGGTTACAATGGCATTTTTGCCCTTTAATGAAAACAGATTATCTAGGAATTGGCTCATGATGTAAAGTATGACAAATGCAAAAAAAACTGAAAAGAACGAATAAATAGGAAGATATATATATATATATATATCTTCAATTGCTTGCTGGGTGAATAATGCCAAGGCTCACGTTAATTATTAGGAGGATCTTTCTATATTTATACCCGTATAGTAATAAATCCGAATCTGCTTGCTCGACGCAAGTTACTCCGCTTTTCTATAGCCGTTGTGGGGTAGGATCCCGGAAAAAAGTGGGGGCGAGGGAGTAACCCCCAAATGCGCGGCAGCAGGCCCCCACAAGTCGAAACGCGCTGTTATATAGTCTCGAGTATTTTTCAAACGAAAAGAGTGATCAATCCTTTAATGTTGTTGTTTTGTTGATGATGACAAGTAGTGTTTCGAGCGTGTCTCCTGAAACTCCCGCAGAAACTTTCTTACGCAAGCGTGCATTCAAAGCTTGTCTACATTGCCGGTCTAGGAAAGCGAAATGCCAATTTGAAGGTGTTGATTTCAATCCTCCATGTCTAAGGTGTAGAAGAGAGGGCAAAGATTGTAGGTTTGTTCCTAGTAGGAGAGGTGGTAGGAATAGGAATAGGGTAGCAGGTGCAAGTGAAGGTAGCAACAATTCTTCCTCCCAGCTTAATCAAAGCCCTAATACTGCTGGTGGTGGTCCAGAACATAGTAGTCCAGGAGGACTCAGTTTGGCTGGTTCCCATCGGTCGGTACCTTCTAGCAATGGCCCAAGTCCAAATGACAATTCGATTCAATTACCACAGGATCATATCCGCTCTCATCAGATTGTGGATGCAGAATCAATAGCAGATTATGATCTACGAAACCCTTCTGACGCTGTGGAAATGATGTCTTTGGCAAACATGGGTCAATTCAATAGACAACTAGACCCCCAATATTCAACTACCAATTCTACCACTACTTCGCGGAATGCAAATGCCCAGTTGTCCGATGTAAATCTAGTTCGGGCTGGTATTCTTAGTCCTACAGAACTGAAAACATATGTCTCACTCTTCTTCAACCGTCATCATCATTTCATGCCCATAGTACCAGAATCAAAAATCCCACTGAATGATCAGCAATTAGCTGTATTTGCAACCGATGAACCAATTCTCCTCTGTGCAATGGTAGTTGTAGCTACGAGATATGAATCTCTTCTAGTCCACCGTGCATGCTGGAAGTTTCTTCAACTAGAAATAAGCGGTCTTGTTTGGGGTGCTAAACCTGACGTTGGTTCCATTGAAGCACTTCTTCTTATAGGCGATAATATTCCTTTAATCACTGATAATGATATTGAAGATAGAAATGAAGAAATTCATAAATATGAAGAGCGGCTGTCTTGGAATATGGTTGGATTAGCAATCAGAAATAGTTATCTTCTTGGTTTTGATCAAAAAACACTCATGTCAGCTTCTGAAATCACCGATGAAGAAACTCATCGTCAACGTCTTGTATGGACTTATTGTTATATTTTTGATAGACAAGCTTCAGTACGAGCTGGAAAGGCTTTTTGGAGTAGAGGTCCTGGTATTTGTTTTCAGAATCAATCTGGATTTGGATTACCAGTTGGACAAACTTCAATGATAAATTTCCCTACTCTTGTTTCGTCAACACTGGGCGATGATAATTCAACTTTTGTACAAGCATTCTTGGAAGTAACCCAAATTCTTACCAATGTTCACGATTCACTCTATCCAAGTAGGGATCGAACTATTGCTCTTGCGGAAGTGGGAGACTATTGCCGACTGTTAGATGAGTTTATTCGAACTTTTTCTGAATTTGAAATCACGTGGGAGTCTCGGCAATGGAAAATCACTCCGATTAACGAAATGATTTGGATGAGTTTCCATTTTTCTGCTCTTTATGCTTATTCGTTTGGATTCCAGGCTCATATTCGTAGAGCCATAGCTATGGTTCGATTAGCTAGACGGATGAATCCGAATAACAGCGACAATTTACCGATAATTGCTACTATTTTCCCTCGTGGAGTAACTGCTACTGCTGATTCTAAATATATTCTAGAATCCATCAAGGCAGCAACGAAAATTGTATCCATATGCGTCAATGAACTTTGCCCATCAGGATGCTTTTCATATTTACCTTATCGATTCTATGGATACATTAGTTATGCTGCAGTTTTTCTAATCAAAGCAGTTTTCACTGGTGCAATAGCATCATCAAGTCAACCAGCTACGCTTGGGCTACTAGATCGGTTGATTCGTAATTTAGAAACTCTTTCGGGAAATAATAAAACTAGGCAAAATTACCGCCATCCATGCGGTCAAATCTCCAAGCAGCTGAAATTCCTAATGAATTCATTGCTTTCATTCAATAAAGAGCACAAGTATTCGCCAGAAGAGGCCGATCAGGGGTTTAAAACCAACACTACTGGTGTTAATGAATTTCAATTTGAATTGAATGATGATGATCTTGATGAACTTAATACTCTATTAACTTTAGAAGTCAATGAAAGTTGGCTGAATCTTGAATTATAGAACAGCATGCATGTGTACTATTAGCTATTTATTTATTTATTTGCAGAGACTTCACCAAGCAGCACCAGGGCTCTGCCTCCGGCGGCTGGGCTCTGCCCAGACCCGTTGTGCTCGCTTCGCGAGCTTTCAATAGCAAGATTCCATTACATTTATTTGTATATTAAACCTTAGATAAATTTGTAACTCTCCAATTCTGAGCTTTAACTAATACATAGACCACGTCCAATGTGGGTGTAGCTACACCAACTTTCCTGGCTGCTCTCATTGGATTGCCTAAAATTCCTTCAACCTCCATTGGCCTGTTGTTAGCCAGGTCCATCATCATACTTGAAACCAGTCCGTGCGATTTCAAAGTCTTATCAATAAGCTCATCAACTAGTTTATATTCCAGACTAATACCCTGCGCTCTTGCGACATCTACAATTTCAGTCATAAGTCTTCGGCTAATCTGAATAGCTTCTTCGCTTGAATTCAAAAACTGTTGAGTGTTAAGCATAGTCAACGCAGTGAACGAGTTCCAGGCAGCATTCCAAACAACCTTCTCCCATCTTCGGGCAATTATATTTTCATCCACCTCGACTCCAGTACCACCTGCTCTTAGAATGTCTGCAAGTATCTGTAGCTTCTGTTTCTCCACTGATCTATCAACATTCTTATTCCAAGCAACTCCCATAGTGATTTGGTCTCCGTTATTATGCTCAATGACACCTGGTGCATCCTGTTTGGCACCTACCCAAGTTACACAGGTAATGACAGTGTTTTTAGCAAACGCATCTGTCAAGTAAATCTCTGAACCAACTCCATTCTGAATCAAAACAATGGTTGTTACTTCTGGAGTTACGACTGGCAACAAAGTCGACGGCAAGGCAGATGGATCAAGCGCTTTATTGGTGCAAATAACATAATCATAAACTGTCTTTTCACCGGCATCCTTTGGTGAATTATAAACACCTGAAGGAGTGAAAGAAACATCTCCAAAGTGAATTGAATTTAATGTCAGACCCTGGATCTGGTTAGATTTCAGTCTCGGATGAGATATATAACTTCACTTACATTCTTCTTGACGGCTTCATAATTAGATCTTCCAATTACTGAAACTTCTGCTTCTTTACTGTTATGCAGAATAAAAGCATAATATCCTCCAATGCTATATAGCAATATGTTAGATCTAGGCCTACTACTACAAACACTACTACCGCACTTACGCTCCAAGGCCGTAAATCAAAACTCTTTTCGTTTCTTGAACCATTTGTCACGTATAGTTAGATGCCAATTATCAAATCTGAATAATTAATCCTGGATCAATTAGGGTTTTCTATGTCAATATAAAGAAACACCATTTCCCCAGGTTGTGGGGGGCGTGAGCTCGATCTTCAGGCATCTCACGGAAACCCCCACGTACAAACCCCGCCGTAAACTTAATTGATCCGACATGCGTAAAGCCGACAAATACCGCTAATTCCCTGGATCAGTTCATGGGGGTAGTTGTGGGGTAATTCATACTCGACGAGATTATTCATATATACCTAGTCATGTTAGAAGTCAAGTTGGATTTGTTTACATTATCATCAATTGGAAACTAAAAGCTACATCATGAAAATCCTCACTCTAGAAGATCTCGAGAAGAAAGCCTCTGTAACAATTGACAAACCAGTGTTTGACTTTTGGCAAAGTGGTGCTGGTGATCTCGTCACTTTACAAGAAAACAGAGATGCCTTTTCGAGATACAGAATTATCGGAAGAACCATGGTTGATGTGTCCAAGTTGAACACATCTCCTAAAAAGCCACTGTTTGGCAGAAAGTTCAGCGCTCCAATTGGTATCGCACCTAGTTCTCATCACACCTTAGCTTCTCCTCGTGGTGAACTAGCAACTGCTGGCGCTTGCGAAGCTGTAAATGTCCCTATAGGACTTAGCAGTTACTCCAATTTCTCTGGTGCTGAAGTCCATGATGCTGCTCCTAATTCAGCAGTGTTTTTCCAACTCTACGTATTCAAGAACCGTAAAGTCAGCGAGATGCTCGTTCGTAAAGCTGAAAAGGCTGGATACAAGGCAATTCTGTTAACTTCAGACACTCCGTACCTTGGTCAAAGATACGCCGATACACGTAACAGCTTCCAATTACCTAGAAGCGTACGTTTAGGGAATTTTGAGGACTTACAAGATGACCAAGGTAACAAAATCAAAATCCCTCATCCAGTAGAACAAAAGAAAGGCGATCCTGCTTCAGAAGGTAATGTCATTGATCCCAGTCTCTCATGGGCTGAAACTATCCCTTGGTTAAAATCCATTACCAAATTGGAAATCTGGGCAAAGGGAATTGTATGTGGTGAAGATGCTCAATTGGCTATTGATGCTGGAATTGACGGCATTTGGGTATCCAATCACGGCGGTAGGCAACTAGACCATGCTTTACCCACCATTGAAGCATTACAAGATGTAGTTGATACCGTACAAGGAAGAATTCCCGTCCATCTGGATGGAGGAGTTCGTTCTGGTATCGATATCTTTAAAGCTCTAGCCATTGGTGCTGATTTTGTTTGGGTCGGAAGACCTGCTCTTTGGGGATTGGCTCACAATGGCCAAGAAGGTGTTGAGCTTATGCTTAACATTCTCATAAGAGATCTAGTTATTACAATGGGTCTCGCTGGCGCGCCGACTGTCGCAGATATTTCTCGCAAGTCCATAGTACGCTTTGGACCAAGATACTCTAAACTCTAACTATTATAATAAAATATGTATATTGATTTCTTACTTTTCTCATTACTATCTATGGTCAGTAACTGCCACTGCCAAGACATATTCTCGTGCCAAGCAGATTAAGACAGAAGAGCGTCCAGTCCCCCAAGCACTGATATCAGGACTGCAAATAGTTGATCGTCCAGAGGAGATAAAGATATATAGCCGCGGCACCATTCAAAAAATTATATTTATTTATGAACTATCTGTGTATATATCCGACTGGTACTACCACTCTCTAATAGCACCATCAGGACCTCTCCATACAGGATTCCTCCATGAAAAGTCGCCATTCTCAACAGCAGCCTTCCTGACCAGATCCTCGTCAATCTCCACACCCAAACCAGGGCCTGTCAATGCAGAAATCATACCCTCTGAAACGCTGAAGGCCTCCTTGTTCTTTACATACGAGAGAAGATCGTGCCCTTGGTTATAATGCATTTTCCAAGACATTTCACAAATGACAAAATTAGGAGATGAAAGAGCGACTTGCAAACTTGCGGCAAATGCAATAGGGCCTAATGGGCAATGAGGAGCCAATGCAATATCGTAGGCTTCGGCCATGATAGCAATCTTTCTAGTCTCGGAGATTCCACCAGCGTGGGCAATGTCAGGCTATATGGCCGTTAGTCCTACTGATTTTGATGTAACAAACCTCCCCTTTACTTACTTGGATAATATCAATACAGCCACTTTCAAAATACTTTTTGACATCCAGTCTAGTAAATAATCGTTCGCCAAGCTAAAATGGCAGTTAGTTATCATTCACACTGAGATCATGAATCATGTTGTTTTCATATCACTTACAGCAATAGGAATTGTGGTCTGTTGGTATAGAGTTTTGAGTTCATCAACATGTCCAGGGAGTAAAGGCTCTTCAATGAAAAGTGGCTTGTATGGTGCAAGCCTGCTAGCCAATTGCTTAGCCATGGCTTTATGAAGTCTACCATGGAAATCTAAACCAACATCAAGTCCAACTGAACGGACCTGCTTGACACGTTCAATGGTTGCATCCAGCTCATCGGGAGAATCCAACCACCCAATTGATTCAATTGCATTCATCTTCACTGCAGTAAATCCTTGGGCCTTTCTTTCCTTGGCTTGTTCCAAGACATCACTAGGACGGTCTCCACCAATCCAGCCATAGACTGCGACCTTTTCTCTAACTTTTCCGCCCAAAAGAGTATACACTGGGACTCCAAGAGTCTTTCCTTTGATATCCCATAAAGCGATATCAAGACCAGAGATGGCTGACATTAACACTTCACCTCCACGATAGAATCTATGACGGTAGGCAGATTGGTCTGGAAAGCAAATGTTAGTCAATGCCCTATTTCCACCTCACTTAGCTCGGAAAGATCCAACAACTTACAAATATCTTCAATATTGGAGGCTTCCCATCCAATAAAGCGCTCTCTAAAGTCTTCAAAAGTGCCTTCGACAGCTTCGGTGTGGCCCTCCAAAGTGGCTTCACCCCATCCTACAATTCCTTTCTCGGTTTCAACACGAACTAATAACCAGCGAGGAGGAACCCGGAATGTTTCAATCTTGGTGATACGATTGGAACTGGTGGACTCAACAGTCAATCCCTTACGGGTATCAGTTTCAAGAGGAGAAGGCATCTTTTGTAATTGTATGACTATAATTTTCTAACAATGCGGGTAATTGTAGTTGTTCAAAGGAATGGAATGAAAGAAATGGAAATTCCGGGGTTCAATTTAAATAAGCTTTCAAGATCTTCAGCGTGGGGGTCTTTTCCCCCTGAAATAGCGGGGCAAGGATCAGCCTTATGAACCTTGGACCCTGAATAGCCGGCTATTGCCGCCGGCAACGCTGTCTAACGGCTATACCCCATGTTAAGCAGGAAATTAAACAGGAAATTATTAAACATATAGGGAGAAGAATAGGTCTGGACCTGGCGAAGAATGTTCTTCATAATCACATATCAGTTCATAATAATAACAATTCTGGGGTTTTACGGGGGTGTGTGGGGGCGGTTCTTGAGACAGTAGAAATAGGGGTTTCTCCGTTTCCAGTAAGCGATAACGGCCATAATACAAATATTCTATAATGAGAACTGAATACTACTATATGCGCCACATATGTATATTCTTTTATCAGCCAGTGATGCGGCACAAGTCCGAAATTTCATTGCAAGGCTGACAATGATATGACTGCACTATTTTACAAAATAAACTCGTGAAGCTGAAAAAAAGTGATCTCATCACAGAACATTGTTGTGATTTAGAATATAATCGACAAGATGGCTGAAGTTGAACAACAATCTATTGGCAGCGAACCTGTTGTTGAAAAGAGCGAAGAAGTAAGTGAATACGAGTCAAGTGAAGGTGGCGAGAGATGGTATAGCTTTTACGGTGGCTGATAACACGAAGAGAGCGGCCATGTATATATGGCCCGGCCGCAATATCTACCATATTATCAACCTATTGAAGTTACAAGTAGAGGGTATTGTTGTGGAAAACAGCTGCCGATATGGCCATATGACATAATGCCCGGCTATCAGAAGCAAACTAACCAACGATGTAGACTCTTTTTGATCCATCATTAAAGAAAAAGAAGAAGTCGACCAAGAGCAAGCCTAGTTTTGAAGGAGTTGAAGATGAGGTCGAAGACTTAAAATCAGAGCTAGAAAAGAAAAAGAAGAAGAAGAAGGAAAAGAAGCCTGAGGAAGGCGAAAGCAGAGAAGGAACCCCTGCTGGAGAAGACTCTGCAGCCGGCGAAGCATTTGAGTTCAAGAAGAAGAAGAAGAAGAGCAAGTCAGCCGCCACTTCCGCATTCGAAGCCCAGTTAGAAGAAGCTGGTGTTGAAGGCGAGACTACCGAGAGTTCTGAAAAACCCGCGACCAGAGCCAAATATAGCAATGTGAATGCTGACGGCGAGCCTGACTTCAGCTATGAAGAGCTGTTGTCTCGATTCTTTACTATTCTTCGTGAAAACAACCCTGATCTGGCTGGTGATAGAACAGGCATCAAGTACAAGATTCCTCCTCCCGCCGTCGCCCGTGACGGTAACAAGAAGTCGCTCTTTTCCAATGTTAAAGATATTGCCGACAGAATGCATCGTCCTACAGAACACGTCATCCAGTTTCTTTTTGCCGAACTGGGTACGTCTGGTTCAGTGGACGGTTCAAATCGTTTGGTTATCAAGGGCCGTTTCCAACAGAAACAAATCGAGACCGTCTTACGTCGTTATATTATGGAATATGTGACATGCAAAACTTGTAAATCGGTCAACACGAAACTGAGCAAGGAGAATAGATTGTACTTTTTGGAATGTAACAGTTGTGGATCCAGAAGATCTGTTTCCTCCATCAAGACTGGTTATCAAGCCATTATCAAGCGTGGAAGAAAATAAGCAAAATAACCAGAAATATAACTATTATTTACATATTCGCTACCTCGTACTTGGCACTGTGCTCTCCGCGAAGCGGATCAACGGGTCTGGGCGGAGCCTAGTCGCTGGAGGCAGAGCCCAGGTAGAAATATACACAGGTCTTATTATATGCTTTAGTTAGAGAAGGTCGATGATGAGTATATGCGCGTGGTGGCATCGCCTCCAGCCGTCGCTATGGTGGATGGGCTATGCCAGTTGACTGCAAGACATCCTTCGCCGGATTCGTGGCTATGTAGTTGCTCGATCATGGATTGTGTTCGGATAGACCATATATGTACGCCACCATCATCTCCACCAGTGACAAACTCACCGCCGCTGGGAGACACGGAGATAGTTGGCACATTTTCTGGGTGGGTGTGTATTTCATGAACACATCTGCCGGAGTTGAGGTCGAATTGTCGCACAAACCCGTCCGAGTACGCACCAAGGAGAAGATTATCATGCCGTGACACAACAAGCTTGTTGATTGGCGGAGTGTTTGATTCACGATACATGGAATCATTTGCTGCCATATCATATTCGAACACAGATTTCCCAGTCTCGATATCCAGCACTTCAATCCGCTTGCCTTCATAGCCAGCAATCAGTTTTTTGCCGCCATCATAGAACTTGATGGTGGTAACTGGAACACTTCTGTCAGACTTGTCGTTGGAATCGTCAAACGAAGAGTGATTGGAAACACCGTCATTGCCCAGTCTAGTTATGAATTGGTGGTTCGTAGTATCCCACAGTCGAATGGTGCCATCAGAGGAACAACTTGCAAGATACCCACTTTCTTCGTGGATGGCTAACTCCCAGATAAAGTTATTATGACCAGTAAGTATGCCGACATTGGGTCGGGAATTCTTAGATGGGTTTTTATTCCAGTATCGAACCGTTCGATCTTGACCTGCAGAATAGAACAGTCCCGTGGAACTGGAATATGCGAGTGATGATACGACTCCGTGGTGGCCACGATACGAGTGAACGAGGCGAGGCGAGTCCTTTGCAACATCCCATAAATGGATAGATCCAGCGTCTGTAGCTGTTAAGATAGAGTTACGGGATACGAATTCTGTGGCCCGCACTGGCTCTGACCGGTCCGGGATGGCTATAGTGTGGGACAGCTTCCATGAACCATATATATCGTCATTTGCAGCGTTTTCAGAAGTGGTAGTAGCTAGACTATTATCGATTGAAGAGGCGGTAGCTTGAATAGGAGATTCATTAGAAGAGGAAGAGGCAGCGGAGGACGACGAAGAGGAAGAACCAGAAGTTGGAACCGAATAAGGAGTCGTCGCCACGCCATGCGAATTATTAGACTGGGTAGGAGATTCCCGCTGTGATTCATTAGGCTGAGGAGGAACTGATTGAGCAGGTGGGTTTAGAGATGAAGACAGCTGAGACTGTCGTTGCTGCTGTTGCTGTTGCTGTTGCCCCCTTGCCGATTGAGCACGCTTTTTGATAATTTTCGCTTGCATGGAACCTATATCAGGTTTCAGCTTTGATGGGTGAACATCGCGATTGAGTACAGAGACTTTTCCGTAATCTTCATTGTGTTGTTGTTGTTGATTCTGGTTCTGGTTCTGATTCTCATTTTGATTTTGATCTTGACTTGCGTTTTGGAGCTGCTGTTGCTGTTGAAGCTGCTGTTGATGCTGCTGCTCCAGAATGATATCCTGATCTGGCTGATCCAACGAAGACGATTGTAACAGGTACTCTACTTCTTGGATACATTTTTCGAGATACTGTCTCGACTCTATAAGTGGACTTAAATCTGCTTCCTGGGGAGGAGCATGCTTAGCCAGACTGTCAAATTCGTCCTTCGCATCCTCAAACAAATCAGTTTTCAGACCTTCTTTAACATAGCTACGTATCTGTTAGAACCATATCCAAGCAAACTTCACGCTAATCAGTGCTCTACTTACAGAGACGTTTCTAGGATTCTAATCTTTTTCATGTAATTTTCCACTGAAAACTGTAATGCACGTTTTTCACCTTCTAATTTTGCAATTCTTGCCTAGGCTCGTCGTTAGTCGCTGCTGTCCCACGTCTCACCAGCTTCGAGGATCCTCACGCACCTTCATTTCTGCACGTTCCAATTCCCATTGGATACGATCTCGTTCATTTCGCTGCCATTCGGTCTGCAAATATCGCATCACCCCAGGAAGGGAGTAATCCGTGGGTTGAGGACGTGCCATGACGCGGGCGTGGGTTGTCTGTCCAATTCGTCCTTAACCACAGGCCACAGTTCTGTGGGTCTTTTTTTCACGACAAACACGGTTGATTTGAAATCAAGGAAGAGTGTTTTTCTGGTGTTGCCGTACTAGTATAATAATTTGCGCTGATGCTCGTGACGGTGGTCAGTTTGCCAGGCTGGGCTGTTGTTGATATTGGCCATATCGCGAAGCAGGGCTAGGGTTAGCGTTACGGGGTATTAGGTGGAAACGAGACATGGTTAGCCCAATATTGGATATCTTTGGTCATCTTCCCGTTCTACCCTTATCCGTTCTGACTCTGGCGGCTGGGCTTCGCCCAGACCTGTAGCTCGCTTCAATCGCTTGTTACCACCTAGCAAGATGCGGGGGCAGGCCATAAACGAAGCAGTTGCCAGCCGTCAGCCGATAAGCTGATAAGGATCGTAACATTGGGAAGAAGAACAGATCCAGATTGCTGAAAATCTGCATTTTGTAATCTCATTCATCATAGGCATCGTAAAGCGCAGAGTTCAGCGTGGTTTATACAGACTACAGAATGGGCTACAGGATGAATTCGGTCCCCCCTGAATACCTCTGGGGGCTTTAGACCAGTCAAACGCGAAGCGAACCAACTTCTAGAAGTAGCTGTCAAAACAGACTTGTATTCTGTGCAGAACTCGTATATATACTCTACAATAATAGTAAAACGAAAAGTCAATTGCCGAGATATAGTGATTCTGGCTATCTATACAATACTGCTTGATAAGGGCAAGGGTATTTAAAGATAAGAACATCTCATATCTGTTCGAGCGAAGAAGCAATGGGTCTGGCGGAGCCTGGCCGCTGGAAGCAAAGTCATGAATGTGATTAGACCGTAGATACTGGGCACTACGAGTGGCCTGTGCGGTTTGTACTGAACTATAGAATGACGAACGATAGTAGCCAGGTCAACATATTAAATCAGAATTTCATATTAAACCTTGTCTTATACAATGGCAAATTAAATCCGGAAATCTAATCATCTGAGTAACGATCTCTAAGATTACTCGCCAGCTGAGATTCTAGCTGTTAGATTAGCTTCCCGTTCACTTATTAACCTCCTGGCCCGTCATTTGATAATTATATTATGTTATTCCAGATGCTGAAGATGCAGCGAGTACTGTTCGAATCGTCAACGACCAGCACCCCAATACTGGAGACACAATTTTTAAATAATTTTTATTATTACTTTTTTGTAAATATATGCAGGTGTTTCGAAAAAAAATAATATCTGCTCCATCCTTGGAGCCCCAAACGTCCCTATTACATGCAAACCAAATAAACCTACCACGCCATCATCACCATTAGTCGAGCCAGCGTAAGCTAATAAATAGCGTTTACTGAACACATTCAATCACTTTACGTAATGGTAGCACCCAGCTGGAAATACCATTATGAACTAAACTATGTTGAACAAGAATGTCTCTGGCGTTGAAAACATCACCATGTTCAACCGCCAAACTCAAAGATTGTGATACGACAGAAAGATGGGGCCCTTCTAAAGATGGGATTTCTTTACTAAGCCTGGTTTTATAATGGCCAAACTCACGGCTGGGGAGCACTGACGGCCTGGAGAGAAGGCTGTGTAACAGCTGTGAGGCATTCTCTTGAGCCTGTTTCAAGTCCGGGTCAGCAGAAGGAGCAGTGGCAGCTTCGCTGTCAACAGATGACACGGTATCCACAGTAGCAATAGAATATATGCTTGTGTATGAATTGGCCTTAGTAGGAGGAGAGGGTCTGGCAGGGAGGGGAACAGTAGGAGGAGGACTACCTGGGCTTCCCTGGCCGTCCAAACCTGCTTTGACACTTGGAGGAGGGCCCATAGAAGGAGCAGAAATAATGGTCTTTGGATATGCCCTTCTGCCACTGCCACTGCTTACTGACCGTTTGCTGTTAGCACCAGCAAATACATTAGGCATACAATCGTTCCAGCCCTGGCCACGATACGAGTTTTGAAAAGAAGTCATCCTGATCGTTTCTTGAATGAAAGTGAATCACGAGAGTAGAGAAATAGAAAAGCAACGAGTGTGCAAAATAAAAAAAAATGCTTGACAGAAAAGCGAAAGAAGGGGAGGAAATATGGATACCCTCGGCTATATAGCTCTAACACTATACACAAAGACAGCAGCAGCACAAGTCAGAAGACACTAAATTCAAATTGGCAGCCTTTTGCAGGGATGTTGATACGTGGATTAATTTAGTGTATGTGCTGGCACTCTAGTACTGGTTCTAGTAATTTAATATCCACAGAATGAGCTCATCTGTGAACTTTGTTTACTTTGGTTAGATGCCGCGCCGCGGCACGGTGCATACTTTCAGGGCTAGGGTTCACTTCCCGATGCGTGGCGGCCAGGGGAACCTTCAGTACGCCTGGCATCGCCCGGGACACGCCTCCCTTCGTTCTACTACAATTCCAGCTCCTCCGCGAAGCGAAGCTACGGGTCTGGGCAGAGCCCAGCCGCCGGAGGCAGGCGAGGGACAAAGAGAGAGTGAGAAAGAGAGAGAGACTGATTTACTGAAGCAGGGCCTGTGCGGCCTGTAGGACCTGATCGATAAAGGGCCGGTCGGCTGGCGAGACGGTGAGACAGAGCTTGACAAGATCTTTGAGACCGTCAGAGTACTCGGGAGTAGCAGGGAACTTGTACTGACCGTTGATTATGGCCATGTTAAGGCTGGCACCAGTTTCAGAGGCCTGGAGCTCAAAAGGCGACGCACTGTACATAAGTGCGAAGATCGTACACCCGAGACTCCAAATATCTACTCGCTCGTCTACAGACGAGTTGGTCTTCACATCGAACAGCTCTGGCGCCCGGTATGGCAAAGTACAGTGTTCGGCTGCTAGGTCCTGTAGTTCTAGCGCCTGCTGCCGTGTGCGTAGATGGAGCCGTGCTCGTGAGCATGAACCAAGGTCCATGAGAACTGGCTTTCCAGTCAGATGACTGATCATGATATTGGCGGGCTTGATGTCTCGATGCGCATAGGGAACAATTTCCGTGAGGGGCGTGCTCCCTTCAGGAACATTGGTCTCGTCGTCGCCTGTTTGGTCCTCGTGTTCTTCTTCATTCAGAAGCAGTGCATGCGATTCCTGAGACGATGATGCATTAGATCCTCCAGCACTGCGGTGTTCGCGAGAGCCAGTGTTGGGCTGTTGCCTATTTTCTTCGTCTTCATCTTCATCCTCATCTTCGTCTGCTATCACATACGGATTTGCGTCAATGGTATTGCGACCGCTTCTACTCGAATCCATTCTATCAAGTAATACTTCTCTAGCACTACTAATATTAGCACCTCCTCCGTGATGATTATGCATTACCCGAATACCTTTGCAAATATCTACTATTAGCCGGGCCAATTCAGCTTCATTAAATGATGTGCCGCCAATCATATTATCATTGATTCTGTCCTGTAAATTGCCTTTTTCAAAATATGGCAGCACTATATACACAGTCTTGGAGCCTTCTTTTTCCTGAACAACCGACGAATCAATAGCACGAATGATGTAGTCACTTTTAAATAGATTGTATGCGTCTATTTCACGAATAGCTGCCTGAAGGGATTCCTGTCCAAATGGACATCGGATCTTTTTAAGCGCGAACAATTGGTCTGTTCGAGTGTCTTGCACAAGATATACATACGAAAAGCCACCTTCGCCTAGTAACTTAAGAATCTTGAATTTCCGGCTGTTGATCCGAAGAGCGGGAGACTGGAAACAAGTCAAGCAGGATGTGAAGGTATCAAAGAAATCAGATATGTACGACATGGCGAATGTAGAGCATATACCGGTATTAAGATATAGTAGCAACGGCAAGCAATTGAGTCAAGTGTCTTGGATATACTGGTAGAAGAGAGATCACTGTTATGTCGGAAGAAAAAGGTTGTTGTTTTCAATCTCTGTTTAGCTAGATCACAATTTTGCAGCGACGAAAAAAGACTCCACCCCTTAACAATAAGCTGCTGAATCCGAAATACTGGGTGACAAGAATCACAGGGCAGCAATAACAAGTAGTAAATAGTTGGTCTTGTGTAGTGTATATATCAATGCAACAATAACATTTGAATACTGCCAGCCAGACAGCCGCATATATGCCCCACACAGGGGTAGACAATCTCCATGTTTCTTGACGTATCGCGCGTTCTAACATCATTACTCAACACTCTTCACCTCTTTCTTTCCTTGTGCTTCGCTCATTTTCACGTTACAGTTTTCCTTCACATGATGACGGCGTTCAGCCCCAAGCATGCTATTGCGTTTGCCGAAAACAGGGTTAAAACTGCCATGGCTAACAACGATCCATCTCATGACGTGCCTCATGTTTTCCGGGTACGAAATCAAGCATTACTGATCGCAGATAAACTAATACCCTCGGCGCCACCAATTGACAAATTTGTTGTAGAATTAGCAGCTTTGTATCATGATCTGCTCGACTATAAGTACGTTTCATCTGACAAATACGATTCCATTGAAGAAGACCTAAGAACTGGGCTTGTCATCGAAGCCCAAGTACCTGTGGATACAGTTGACATCGTACTTCGTATTGTACGAGATTGCGGATATCAGAGAGAAAAAAAACTGAAAGCCAGCGATAGCTGGACCGAGTGGCACGAGACATGCCTTGAGTTCCATTGGTAAGTAGTTCTCCCCCAGTCCCCCAGACCCATAGCCCGCCTCGCTCGTTCTTATTTTTTTCATATTTTGTTCGCTAACATGAGATTTTGTATAGTGTTTCTGACGCCGACCGGCTTGACGCGATTGGTGCCATGGGCATCTTTCGAGTCGCTGCCTACTCTGGAGCATTTGGACGCGCTCTGTATGACGAAGATAAAACCGCCGATACGGCTTATGGTCACTTCTACTACAAACTGTTGCTGCTGAAAGACACATTCAAGACTGTCCCAGGCAAGAAAGCTGCTGAGAATAGACACAAAACAATGGTAGACTTTATCAGTCGTCTTGAAAGGGAGATCACGTTTGACGATCTTTAATCCACATGCAGGGTCTTGCCTACCTACACGCTAATTTTGTTCCCAGACAGGGCCATGTACCGACTCTGTTCATAGGTTACCTCTTTTATATTGCACCTTTACACATGCTGACCTAGCATTGCTAGGAGTTCTCCTTCTCTCCGCGAAGCGGAGCGACGGGTCTGGGTAGAGCCCAGCCGCCGGAAGCAGGCGACCCCCTGAACAGTATGGGTTAGGATTAAACTGCAGATCACGTATTTTTTTATGCGTACAGAAAATTAATATTAGGAACACTTCAGTGATGGTAGAGCAATAACGTATTTCAACATAGAATATTCCAACAGTTTGGAAAAAGCAGGGCTACAAGGCTAGTTCGGACCTAAGAAGATGTCCGAAGAACATAATAAACAGGTGCTTGGTGCACTTCTTTCCACTATTAGGAGCGCAAGTAAAGTAGCATCTCAGGACATTACGTTCTACAAATCCCTCGACAAGTCATTAGAAAAGTCTTCAGATGCTGCTTCTAAGAGACTGCTGAATCTAGTCAATCGCCTGGTTAACACTGTTAGCCCTGGTGAAGTCGAGACATTAGCTGAGCCTCAGGATATCAGCACTCATTGGAAAGATGTAAGCAACATTATTGACACTCTGTTTGAAAAGACAGACATTGCTTTAGATTCTTTGAAAAAGTCACGAAACAATAAAGGCGATAAGGGCGGTCCTAGTAATAGTGCAGATGGAATCATTATTAGTGCTAATGCTAATGATTCTCTCAAAAGAGTGGATGGTGCGTCTTCTGATAAAGTAATTCACCATTCAAAGACTCTAGCAAAACCTCAGCTTCAATTCAAGAAGCCGATCGACAACTCTAAAAACATTCCTTTCAGACCGTTATTGACTTCCAAGCCTCATGCCATAGTCCCTCTTGAGGAATCGATTAAGTTTGTCGAAACTGGCGAAGATGACGAGGGCGACAAGATAGTAGAGAAAGAATCATCTTCGCCTGCTGCTCATTATTTACAACCTTATGCTAGGGAAATCGCTGACCAGCCATATCCAGATATGTTAATACAGGATCCCATTCCATCTACCAGCTGGGATAACACTAAAGAAATATATGTTGATACTGTGGAAAAGCTTCATGAAATGCTGCAGGATCTCAAAACGTCGACCGAAATAGCTGTGGACCTTGAACACCACGACTATCGATCATACTATGGTATTGTCTGTTTGATGCAGATTAGTAACCGTGAGAAGGATTGGATTGTTGATACTCTTGTGCTGAGGGATGAACTACAAGTCTTGAACGAGGTATTTGCAGACCCGACGATAATTAAAGTTCTTCATGGTGCATACATGGATATCATGTGGCTACAAAGAGATTTTGGTTTATACATTGTAAGTCTTTTTGATACATTTTCGGCTTCCAAAGCCTTGAGATTCCCGAAACATGGCCTCGCTTATTTATTAGAAACACATGCCAAATTCTTAACGTCCAAAAAATATCAGTTGGCGGATTGGAGAATACGACCTTTACCTGGTCCAATGCAAAGTTACGCCCGATCAGATACTCATTTCTTATTGAACATCTTTGATCAGTTGCGTAACCGATTAATAGCAAATGATAGTCTCCATGTGGTGCTGGAAGAATCTCGGTCCATTGCTGGTCAACGATATGAGCATCCTGGTTACGGTATGACTATAGATGAGCAATATCAATCGATATTAATCAAGTACAGACTTTCTCGTAGCGAACAAGTTGTTCTTAGAGATTTATATGAATGGCGGGATAATGCTGCTCGAAGGGCTGATGAGAATCCAAGATTTATTGTTCCACCCCATTTTTTAGTTGCATTATGTAAATCTAAACCAACCACTGTAGCTGGTGTTCTGAGTGTTTCTAATGGAGCCACCAGCCATGTTCGTACTTTTGCAGTTGAAATAGCAAAAATTATTGAGCAAGCAAAGATCAAAGTCGAAGAACAGGAAGATCAATTGGCAGAGGCAGATGAAGATGAAGATGAAATTATTGATGTTAGCACATCCATTACAGCTGCGGTTGAAGAGGACTATGAAGATTATCTTCTAAGATACCAAGCTGCACTTGAATGGCAGAAGAAGTTTTTTAGTGTCCCCAAGATTGGGCATGCTGTAGATAGTCTACGAGGAAAGAAATCCAAACTTTTTGGTTGCGTAGTTACGGCGACAACACCTGTAAACCCCGAAATCTACTCACAGCGAGCTGAATTGGTTCGTGACAAACTGAATTTGTACGTTCCCGTTCCACCAGTATATGAGGGTGAAGATGATGAAGAAGAAGAAGACGACGAAGATCAAAAAGATGAAGATGTTGTTATCGTTGATGATCAGGAAGCTGTTTCATCATCGATAGAAGAGCAGCAAGTCGTGGAAGAAACGAGTGACATTTTTGAGTCATCCGATTCTATCAAAAGAAAGGCAGATGATCTTGTCGACGACGTGGGTGAAGACCACCCATTAGTTTCAAAAAAGAAATCGAAACGATCAAAACGCCGGAAGTTAAAGGTTCTCGGCCAAGACGAAGTGGAAGGTGACGTAAAATTAGATGGTACATCATATGAAGAGAATGAAACCACTGCGCAAATTCCTTTTCCCGATGTTCCTTTCAACGCATTTGACTTTAAATCTGCTCCTACTGTGTTAAACAAGCCAGAGTCTTCGTTTGACAGGAGGAAACAGAAAAAAGATAAAAAGAGAAGCAATAACAAACAAGACACTGATGGATCATTCAATCCGTACGGCAATGTCTCTGATTCGACTCCCAAAGGAGCTCGAAGAATCGCAAGATCAACTGCTGGTCAAACATATACTTTTAAAAAGAAGCGATGAACTCGTTTTATGAAAAATTAATTGCATGAAAATAAAATAAACTGTTATATTATAATTTAGCATATTTCAAAATAAATAAATAATTGTACGTAAACAAAACAATATTCTGTTAAATCTCAGTAGAGGCACCAGGTTCGGTATCACTAACGTCTTCGCCTGAATCGCTACTCTCACTACCGCCAATAAGCGGGTCCTCAGATTCGCTATCTGGTACACCGACTACGCCCCACTTAATATGGGTTACTTCATATAATCTGTTCAGGATAGTTTCTATGGGAGTGAATAAACCGAACTCTTTACGTTCGCCATCATAAGAATGTAGCATTCCTACCACGCCTAAGCATGGGCCACTAGTGCTTCGACCAGTAACAGTAGATCCCTGATCAGATCCTGAGAAAGTTCCGTCATCTAAAACTGTTCTATTATCATCATCCTGAATATCCTCACTCTTTTGAAGCACCCAAGCACCAGAATCACCTCCAGACGCGAATACAGGAGACTCAGAACACACGACAAATTCACTAGATTGTAACTTTCCGTCAGCCCAATAAACCATACGGGTCCCGTTAAGTTTTCCACTGGTATATTTCGAAGTACTTCCATACTTGAAAACGCTCATACCGGGATGCATTTTTCGAACAATCCGTTTAACATGAAGGTTTCCAAACATTAGTCCCGGGTCGTACTGTGCAAATGAGATATCATCACCTAAAAAGTTTCTACATTTCATTTTGGGACCACATTTGATGATGGCAATATCAGATATAGACCCATCAATAACAGTCCTCTCACCCCACACAACCTGACCAAATCGGCCCTTATGTTTATCTGAATTATTTGAAAACTGTTCATTAAGCTGAATAACAGCTTTGTCGTATTCCTGGTGCTCTTGAGAACCAGCAGGGTATTTGTTCCGCTCACGAATAAGTGCATTCTTATAAATATTTACCAACACTGACGAAGGCACAGAAACATATGGATGGGTGGAACCAGGAGATTCAGAGAGACAGACGTGCGCACAAGTGATTGCAAAAGTCGATTTGGCATATTCGGCTAAATTAGGATCTGCAGGATCGATCTTCGGATAGACATAGCCACCTAGAGTTCCACTTAAATTAGTGGCCGTCTCAGTAGCCAAAGAAACAGACATTGGTGGACTTTTTTCATTCAGTGGTACCCTGTAAGGAGGAACAAATTGTGTAGATTGATGGGATATTTGAGATGTAGCGGCATTGTAGCTGGTGGTTACACGGGTCGAAGAAGAGGCAGTAGCAACCCCACCGCCATTACTACCACCAGCGCATACTCTAATCGAGTTCTTTTGGGTGTAGAAATGTATATCTCTGGAAATATCATATAACGAAGAGGTGTTATCGATATGATGTTGTTCCAGCTGAGGGAATCCAAAGGATAAAGCTAAGATGGAGAATTCCGGGGCGAAGCCTCGTAAGACAGGAGCAATAAACGCACCATCTTGTTCAGCAATACCATTAGAATCATTATCAGCAACTGCATTAATCAAAGCATCTACTGTTCCTTGGCCTGGTAAGTCAGGGATAGAACCTACCGCGAAATTTTTAGGATGTGGTACAGTACCCAGAATTGGAGAAATTAACTTTAGCTGCACTCCTAAGCTATGAAGAGCTCTTAATATGTACATTTTAATGGGTTGTGATATCTGCGATAGAAGCAAGTTGTCAGTGAAATGAAAAACTACTTTAATAATGCGGGTTATAGAAGGGACAGAATGTAGAGTAATTTCACCCTGCGCAATGTTTTCGAACAGAGGAGAGGTTAAGGCTTGCCGGAGAGTTTGGTTTATTGAGACAGCGGCTCTAGAAACGTCTATTGTTCGAGCCAACGTTTGATCCATAAGAACGGTGAGATTATCGGCGAGATCTTTCAACTCTTCTTGAGCGGTCAAAGGCCTTCTAATGGTTTGCCGACTTAAGGAGCCGCCACCGCTACCGCTGCCGGATCCACCATTACCGCCAGCACCAGTTCCAACTGCGACTCCGACTCCTGCAGAAGACGACCAGGATGAAGATGAAATAGATCCACCTCGCTCTGGCCAATACGAATGATCTGATAGCGCGGAAGTAGACATATTTGAGGAAGAAACATCCGGTAGCAAGCTTCTGCTAGGAATAACAGCAGTTCTTGGCTGATGAGGAGACGAAGAAGGAGGAGCGTGTGAAGCAATCCTAGATCTCAGAGAAGCGGGGTCATCTACTAATGAGTTCATTTCGTCAGGATCGACTACCCTCATAACCCCTCTACCATCCGAAGAAGTGGACAAAGAACCTTCTTCAGCGATAGTAGCTGAAATGTCAAGGGCTCCTTTTCGACCAAATCCACTTCCTGTAGATGATCCATAACTGGACATGGTTCCGAAAGTTGGAGCATTTCTAGAAAACATACTGGATTGGACAGTACTAATAGTAGAAGGTTTACCAGATGCAATAGAGGCACCAGAAGAACCTACATTTTCCCAGAGGGATATCTGGGGAGGCTGTTGTCTCTGAATAGATGTGGTACCGAAGGAAGAAGTACTGGCAGAAGCAGAACCAGCATTATTACCAATACCATTATTACCAATACCACTGCCGCTACCGCTACCGCTTCCAAGAACACCGAAAGGAGCATTAGTAGTGGGGCTTACTGAGCTGTACAGGTCAACATCATCTTCAGATGAAGGTTCGAAATTCTGTAGTGATGGAGGAGCGACTGGGTGATTTTGATTTGGGATCGCTTGAGGTGATGAGATGGAAGAAGGGGTACCAGTAGATCCAGCGTCTACGGGAGCAGCAGACAAAGCGGTCTGTTGGTCTACAGAAGGTCGTCTGCCTGAGTCGGACTTATCAGCCTGGTGTCTCCAGCTATTCAATAAGCCTTTATAAGGGTTTGGCATTTTTGTAAATATGCCTGGCAGGATTCAACTAATCAGCAGTTCAAGTGATTCTAAGATCAACCAGCAGCAGAAGTGATCAGGATTTTTAATAATCAGTTAACAAAAGTAGCACGTGGACCTGGGAGTGTTTGAACACACAGAGGTAGAAGAGATCAAAAATAGACCAGATCGCAGTAGATAGATAGCTCAAACCAAAACCTTGCTAACAGATCAAAGAACTAAACAACACGCAAAAATGATGCTTATAAAAATAAGTGAAGATTTCTTTGACATTGGCCTGGTAGACCTTTTATCAGTACATCCAAACGGCGCTACCTGCAGACTTTTGATGCCGTATATACTTATCTCCACACCTACAGAAAAGGTTAAGTAGAGGTAAGGGTTACCCAGTGCCGTATGCTTGTCGAGTTTCTGTCACTGACAAAACTGGGCAACGGCTTACATGCGCTGTAGCTATTCTCCATACTTCGTATGTGGTTCCAGTAACGAGCAAAGCGAGCCACGGTCTGAGCAGAGCCCAGCCGCCGGTCGGAGATGAGGACGGAGAAGGAAAAGGCATGTAATATAATATATAATAAGATGACGGGATTACATAGTCCATAGGGTAGATGGACGGGGCCAGACACGTTTATAGAGCGCCATGCCCACAGTGTCTTGAGAGGTCATCTTGCCGTCGAAGGTGGCCTTGAAGTAGCCATGAGTACCAAGACTCTCCTTGATGTAACCAGAGCGACCCAGTTTGGTGAACAGAGGAACGGCCTTGAACCAGAGGATATCTTCGGGGTTGAAGAACATGTACCTGATGGTGACAAGTTTCTTGTGGATTTTCAACGGATGCCCAGTAAGAATGACCCTCTTGGCAAGGATTCGGGACACGTTTGTGTCCATGACACTGCCAGTCCCCACGAGATCGAGTGAGGATTCATTTTGCTTAAAGTATAACACGGGAACATTGCCCATGATAATAGGAGCAACAATGGTGGCAGTGGATGCTCTGCCTGGTTGAAGGAATCGTTCGTATTTGTAGACGTTGTTGGATGCATTGGAGCCAGCTTGACTAAAGAGAGGACGAATGACAAGTCTTCGTGGACCGCATTGAAGAATTAGATTTTCTTTGGATGCGACGGGCTGTGAGTACTCGCTGTTGGGGGTGATGGTGAGATTAAGAACAGATAACTGATGCTCGTGCTGTAATAATCCATATACCACAAACGGCGACTCGCTCGTGTATGATAAAGCAATGAACTCAGGAGCCCTAATAAATAATTTTACTTTTGTACCTGGCTGCACTTGGGCTTCCAGGATAGTTTGTTTCGCGACTCTGTTTCTAGTAGCCTTGAAGTTGGCAATACGAGTGAGCCCAGACCATTCCTGAGGGGCGCGAGGATCTTTTTCATTGACATCCCATGTACAGGTACGCAAATTTTTAAGACCTCTATATCTATGTAACCGTTCTCGTGCGCTCACGTTAGGAGGGATCTCGATTTCATCTGGGAAGTCGAGGTCTTCCTTTGCTCTGGATCTGAATTCTTGCAACTGTCTATTTTCCTCTTCGGCACTTAGTTCGACAAACATTTCGCTTTGTAAATCGCCTGCTTCAGTAGGTGCATATTCAGAAGGGGTGATTCGCGACTCGCCAAAATTTGCCTCTTCGCCGTTGAAGTCATGCATTTCCGAATCCGACATTATGAGTTCATCGTTGTGTGAAGTATCGATCTTATCCTCGTCTTCGTCTACTTCTTCTTCATCATTATCGACAATCCAAGTGGCTTGGTAATCTGATGTACCCTTCGGTAAAGGCTTCTTGGGACGTTTATATGTATCTTCAGCTTCACTATCGTAGTCTTCATGTAAATCTTGACGAGTAAAATAATGGTGGCCATCTAATCGAACACCGAGTTGTTGGTCTTCCATAGCCTGAGCTTCGAAGTCGTTGTCATCCATACCTTCGTCATCGTCTACAACAGCTAATTCTTCTAAAGACTCTTGGTTGACAGAAGGAACGGCCAAAACTCGTTCATCTTGATCCATAGATTCGAGCTTATGATGTTTGTTCGAGGACGATGATGCATCCACGATTTTCTCTATCTGATAATCACCAAACCCGGGGATATGAACCAATCTATCAGCGTTCAACCCTCTTCCTCGTAGATATCCTTCAACAATAAGTGAATTAGATGCACTGTCAAAGCCTACACTTTCAGCCAGAATATATGGTCTAGAATCTCTCCAACCGACGCCACTGGGGAACTTTTGACATAATAAACGGCTAACATTTAAAGCTTCAGAAGAAATTTCAGGAGCGTAAATTTTATCAGTAGTAGGGAAGAAATGCGAAAAATAACTTAAAAGGGAACTTCGAACATCAGCCTGTTTCTTGACATTGCCGACATCGGAGAGACCAGGATTGATGACTGCCAAGGTATTTGAAATACCTTGTGACTCGATAGATCGGATACAGGATTCACCGAACTCGTCAACTTCGGTGGTAGATGATAGAACAAAAACTACAAAGTCGGCAACCTTGGCAGCGTCCAGAATATCGATAAAATTCCGTTTGGGGATGATATAACGTAGTTTCTGTTTAAATCTGTCCGAGAAAACCGTCACTGAACCTGGATTATTAACAGTAATCGAACTAGCATTTTCGACAGAGCTTTCATTAAGTAAATGAACGACTGAAATAGGATCACAGTCGTCAGTTAATGGAATGACAGTAACGATCTTAGGAGCCGAATGACGGCCATCAAAGATTTTCTTGTTTTCGGAAATTTCAATGACTTTTTTTGATCTAATTTGATTGGCAGTATTTCTTCTCTCCTGCTTGGACATGACATGGACTTTACCTTTACCATTACCTTCTTTTTCCACTTTACCTTTGGTACGAGTTTTTAAAGCGCTTTTTGTGGCATGCTTGGATTTAAAGGCCTTATGGCCATTTTTGACACTGGCACGGTGAGAATGACCGGCCATATTTGAGATCTGGTTTATTGTTGTAAATGAGATATTGTTTTCTTTCAATTCCTGTCTTTCTCCCGCTACAATATTTTTTTTGTCGATCATTGATGAAATCAAAAGTTTCATAGTGCGGCGACTTATCTGCGGCGCAACGGTTTTCGTTATCTTTTACTTGGGCAAGGGTTATCATATGTCAAGAAGAAAGCATTTTACGTAGGGCTTCTATGGTCGTACTGCGTCCATTATTGCCTAATATAGAAATATTCTGACTGCAAATATTCCATTGCGACTCAACTTCACCGTCGCATATACACGGGCTGGCATTGACAAACTGAAGAGTGGAGTTACACGAACATCGTTAGGCAGCAACAGCAACTCGAAGCAACAACAAAAAATGTGAGTAAAATAGAGTGAACTACAGATGGAACGAAGAATATAAGAAGACGATGATGTTAGTGAGAAAGAAGAGGATAGGAAGAGCTCACGGAACCTGATCTTGGATTGAAATTTGACGGTATACGACGAAGTAGCGAACCAAGTATAGAAGCCCAACAACATTTGATAAAGCGATTCACGGCAATGTAAGGGACATATTAAGCGGCACATTTGGTTTAAAAAAAGAAGACTGAGACTGAGATCGGATTTATCACAGATATACCATAAAACTATCAACATTATAGACCTATTCGGGCAGGAGCGAAGCCAGTAGTAAATATTGACCCTTCAACTCTCGTTCGTCTATCTTCTTCCGTTCTGTCATTCTTCTGTTCAAAAGAGTAAAAACAAATACTAACTACTAGTTCAGACAATATGGCTCACGAGAACGTTTGGTATTCACACCCAAGAAACTACGGAAAGGGATCCCGTCAATGTCGTATTACCGGCTCCCGTAATGCCGTCATCCGCAAGTACGGATTGAACCTCTGTCGTCAATCTTTCAGAGAGAAGGCCGCTGACATTGGTTTTGTCAAGTACCGTTAAATTATCTCTACCCCATGGCATCTATGACATAGATGGAAAAATGGTTTAAAATGTTTTGACTTAAAAATGCTGTGTTCTATAGTAATGTTATTGTATTAACGACTCCAGGTATTCTTTTGTGGCCCTGTTCCACGGGACTAGACCTTGCGCCTCCGGCGACCGGGTTTCGCTCAGAACCATAGCTACGCTTCGCGGAGTTTTGATCTGGAATGCGGCATTCATTGGGCCATGTAGACAGACTAACACCCCGGTTGGAAAGAAGGCAGAAATGACAGAAAGACTTAGACATAGCCAGAGCTTTACGGACCCAGTCACAAACTGCTCGCGAAGCGAGCACAACAGGTCTGGGCAGAGCCAAGCCACCAGAAGAGTACACTCCTGTATATCCTCTAAACCGCCGGCGGTAGCGATACCATGAATCATCTTGACGCTGTTCCTAACCCCGAAATTTATTTTCCTGAAATTTATCAGCAAGCGAACAAAGTATTGTTAGATAACGATAACCTCATCTTTCAGCTTTTTGATTTTACTTATTTATTATTATAGAGAGAAACGACCAAAGCATATCAGGAAGATGATGAACGAAATAGTTGTCACCGAACCTAATAGAGGAGGTGAGGGTGCTCCTTTGTTCACCTGTAATACTTGTGGCTTAACATTTCCTACTGCTGATTTACAGAGAATTCATATGAAAACAGACTGGCATCGATATAATCTGAAAAGAAGGGTTGCCTCTTTGCCTCCTATTTCGTCCGAGATGTTTGCAGAGAAGATGATCAGTCAGCAGCATATTCAGAGACTTGCCGAGGAAAGAACAGGCAGAGGGTCTTCATCCAGAAGTTCTGGACAGAGACAGGTCACCAAAAAGGATAAGAAGAGAGAGGAGAAGTTATTACGGAAAGCCACTAATAATAGAGCCGCGGCTTCTGCTGCTGCCAGGGCGAAAGTTCAAGCTAAATTGTCCAGTGATGGCGACGACACGGAGATTTCAAGACCAGGAAGTCCTGAAGGCAGTATTGCCAGTGGCATTTCTTCTACATTTTCACTTGGTGACCCGGTTGGAAGCCACTATGCTCACAGCGTGACGGAAGAAGATGATTCCGATCTTTATCGAGAAGAAGATGATGACGACGACGGATCTGAAAGCGATGACCTCTACACCAAGGGAGAGCATAAAGTACCTAGTAGCAAAGACAAGCAAGAAAGCGATATCGACGATGATGATTTGGACGAAGATGCTCGTATCGAAAAGGAGCTATCCAAATACAAGGCCAAAGCATTGCATATTCCTCCTACGACGTGTCTAGTAGACGGCAAGGAATTCAGCACCGTTCAAGAGAATGTGGCGTATATGACGAAAAAGTACGGTCTTTATGTTCCCGAAATCGAATACTTAGTTGATATAGAAGGCCTAGTGACGTATTTGGGCGAAAAAGTCGGCTTTGGCAATATGTGTTTAGCCTGTTCTTTCCAGGGCCGGAACGTTGAAAGTGTGCGTGCTCACATGATATCAAAAAGTCATGTCAGAATCCCATATGAATCCACTCAAGAGAAACTTGAAATCTCCGAGTTCTATGACTTTACCTCGTCGTATGGAGACGCTGGGCCAAAACAACAACCTTCTTCTTTTACCGCCTCTGCTGCAGTTGAAGGAGGCGAAGATGACGAATGGGAGGAAGTGAATGAAGACGATGAAGATTTTGATGACGATGAAGACTTTGAAGGTGAAATCCCCGAAGAACAGTATGTGGACGATTCTGGTTTCGAGTTAGCCCTTGCCCCAGGTATTCGTGCCGGCCACCGTACCCTTCAGCGATACTATAGACAGAGCATACGCTCGAATGAAATCACCCGAGACGGTCAAGGCACAGTCATGGCTGTGGACGTGCGTTCGGCTGGCCTCCTGGCAACTCGCGATCCTGTTCAGGAGAAGCAGCAGAAACTTGTTTGGAAGAATGTCCGCAAACAACAGAACATCTCTTACCGCCGCGATAAGTTTATCAATCAACAAAAGCACTTCCGCGACGAATTACTGCAGTAGTGTTCCCATTATTTAATATAATTTGCATTGCTCTATTCATACACACCCTTAACTGCCTCCGGCAGCTGGGCTCGGCTCAGACCGCAGCTCCGTGTCGGTTACAAGGAAACCGAAGGCAATAAAATAAAAATAATACATTAAATAGATATAGATTATTCTGGGTCAATAGTTGAATAATCCGAACTAGCTACACGGTCTCTGAAGACGGTCTCGACATGGTCACAAAGCTCTACCAAGTCGTTCAATCCTTTATTTAATGCTTGAATGGCGGTGACATCGCCGTAAGTCTGGATTCTTAAATTCATTCGCGCTTCCGAAGGATGGGGTATTGAGTAACCACAGAACTCAACGTCAGGGCTAGTTATACAGGTTAGTATTTGCACCAGGAAAGGAGCATCATAACACCGCAGCTGGACAAATCTGTTATACTTACTTCTTCATGATGATGTATCTTAATGCATTTCCTAGTGTGTGATCTTCCTCTTTAATTTGAAAGGAAACAGCAGTTCCATCTTCTGAGGCTCCCGGTAGCTATTTTGACGTTAGTTGTACTGGACGATATGTGAACGAATTAACAATCACTTACAATTAGGATTTTTTCCGGGTCTTTGAAAGGTTCAATAACCTCTTCAGCACCAGTATCGGCTAACGAAATATCTCCATCTCCATCTGTCTTCTGCTTCTGTTCTAATCCTGACATTCTGACGGATTTGTATAAATAAACGGATCTATTTATTATTCTCCGTCTCGAAGATTGACTGTCTGAAAAAAATATACCTGCAGCAGCTGAATTTTAGCCGTGCGGCAACCCTGATCACGTGCCAATTGTAAGGTTGATGGACCCTGCATGCATCCCGCTCTTCACAAGGGAGAATGGCCAGAGGAAACTTGAGCGAGGTTCGAGCTGCGGGTAGTAAGTAGACAGGATTAGTTCGTTAATAATTCATTAGTTCATTATAGTTATTTATCCCAAGTCTACAGGAAAAGCGACTTCTTTTTGACATCATTAATAGTTTAAAGTGAAACACAGCTCAATAAAGCTTTTCTGACGGACGCCCTGTAATATTCGTTGATTGCGGAGTAATAATAGTTAAAGTTTGCGACCATTCATATGAGGAGGAACATTTAATTCCCATTATAGATTAAAACTCCATCCAATTCTGGAAGGCTACCACGTGTGTACTTCTTGTAGATCTTTAACAGATTATTAATAAATAAAACCTTTTCTCGTGTGCTCTCGGTTGCCCAATAGTAACCCTTTCCAAAATGAAGTATAAATCCCTGTGGGTGCTCCAAGTCATTTTCCACTTTCGTCAAGTTGTCCAAATTCCAAGTTTTGCCAATTTGATATTTACCATTCTCGTTCTTACGGACCTTGTGAACTCTCACTTGTCCATTTCTCATAACAGACACAACGAGTAGTCGATGCTTCTTGGCAGACTCTGGCTGGTCAACGGGTGGTCTTGAAAACGGAAATACACAGTCTTCAGTAATTCTTGAGTGTGTGATATAATTCTCCACCTCTATGAATAAATTCGTTAGACTGGTCTTCCACTCTTGATACGAATGAGGAATTACTTACTAACTCGTTGCTCGTCCACTTTAGAAAAAAAGGATTTTATGAGCTCCTTCTTTTCCCGTTCATAGCGCTCAATCAGCTCGATATCGGTTTTACCAACTTTATCCTTAATTGGTGGTGCTGTGCAAACATGGCTGCTAGCATCTGGTGCTACAGTCGCCGGCGGAGGTAACGACGCCTGGTTGGTTTCTCTGTTGCTCCATTCACTGCTACTCTGACCTGCTGATCCGTTCAATAGGCAAATCATCGTCTAGAAGTTTTTTCCACTGTCTGACAATTTCAGCGATAGTAAATGGTGGTGATTGTCGTTGTTATTTCAGTCGTAGTGGTGGCTATGGTCTTTTCGTTAGTGTTGTGGTGATTGTTTGTGCTCAGAACTTATTGTAGCAACGAGGCTGAGAGACTGCGTCTATTGCGACCCTTTTGAAGGATATCTTAACCTAATATATGATTGTATTTACTATGGAATAAGGTGCATTTAAATGATTTCACTCTTTACATAAAACTCGCTTAACAAGCTAACAACCAGTGCTAGTCTTCAAGACCGAAAGGGCAGTTTTGTGAAAGCGAATAAGGCACAAATATAATATTTCATTGCTTATAAGCAACTTTATCTAAGGTTAAGAAATGTTAAAAGCCTGTTTCCTTGTTTCTGATTCGATTCTTATACCTTATGCTAGAGTTGGGCTCTTTTGCCGTTTTCATCTCCTCTTAACTTGTTCGTTTGTTTAATACAAATATACGTCTCTTAACTGTTATGTCACGTGATTTACTTACCATGAGTTTGACTAAAGATTAACCTAAAATGCGAACGTACTTTTACTTTAATCATTATCGTGCATAATACTCTCGATTCGATGTCATTCAATGTGCCCTACCATCCTTCCACTGCATTAAATACAAACAAATAAATTATAAACGGCAAATTTTTTGCCCTATAACTAACTTTGAATGTCGCAGGTGATGTGATATAACCGGTGATCTTTTTAAGCTCCATTATCAAAGGGGTTTTCACTAGAGAGTTATCCTCAGGTTCCTGCGTGTCGCAGATACATAGGTAGATAATCAATTAACGCCTCTGTCTTACATAATTATGAAATAATACAAATAAATCAATACAAAGGAATAGCTATGACACCAGCTCTCTAGATAGATAGATAATCAATTAACGTCTCTGTCCTACAGAGTTATATACAACACTTAAGACAATACATAGAAAGACGGAGGTCGTCATAGGTTTTCCCCATATTATCGTGAGAGAACTGGTTTCCCTATGACACTTTCAAAAAGTGGAAATCCGACCCTGCCCTAAAATGTTGAGTCCAACAACGAACCCTACAATAAAAAGTTTTAAAACGCTGACAAGCCCTTATCTGGTGGCACATGCTGAATCCGTCTTCCTTTGTATTGTTTTATTTGTATTA